>JAXCHO010000018.1:31252500-31254939 GCA_036630365.1 Acanthiza pusilla
CTCGACCTGCTGGCCACACTGCTTTTGATGCAGCCCAAGATGTGGCTGTATTTCTAGGCTACAAGCACACACTGCTGGGTCATATTGAGCTTTTCATCGCAACCATTCCCAAGTTCTTCTCCTCTGGGCTATTCTTGATTAATTTACCACTCAGTCTGTATTTGTGCTTGGGAGACTGCTCTGACCCAGGTGCAGGACCTTCACTTGACCCTGTTGAACTTCATAAGGTTCTCATGGGGCCACCTCTCAAGCCTATCATGGTTCCTCTGTATGGCAACCCTTCCACCCAGCGTGTCAACCACATCACACAGCTTGGTGTTGTCGGGCAAACCTGCTAAGAGTGCACTTAATCCCACTGTCCATGTTGCTGACAAGGATGTTAAAAAAGTGCTGGAATCCTTTCCACATAAAAGACATTTGACATTTTTCAGATTTGGTTCAGGCTGCTCTTATCTCTTAGCAGTCCAAATTTGCAACACCTTTACTGATCCATTTAACAAATCCCTAATGAGAAATGCTTGCAATAGGCAAGGTAAATTTGCATAACAAACCATTTCAAGTACTTGTTTAATATGTATTAATTATTCATTATTTCTTGCTGTCTGTATTTTTAAACTCCTGTCCTCATTTTATTTGGGAACTTTTATTTACTCAACACTTGGATACTTATTTATTTTCCTTCCACTGGAACTCACTTAAGAGCACATGTCCTACTACAAAAGGCACAGCACAATATATTTGTCTTCCTTGAAGTTTTGTGCAGGTTTTTCTTTCTGTACTGTTTCTACAATTACTATATAGAATTCTACATAAAGTTGAGCTGAAGGAAAATCTTTAAGATGAAGCTGGGGTTTTTTTTTCAATATATATGTATATAAAACCATATGTATATATATCTATACACATATATATAAAAAATCCCCAGAAATCAGTTTTTGTGGATTGAATTCTTGAAATAATTTTTTTTTCACTTTTTTCCTAACTTTTTTTCTATGAGGCATGGCATGTGAAGCAGTTATGGTAAATTTAAAAATATAATAATGACACAATTAATCTGACATTTAGGATGAAATAGAGAGTGAACTACTTAGGCATTGTTGAATTTGGTAACTGGGAAAAGGCAATTTTTTTCAGTTCCCTGATCCTAAGTTCCCCCAGTAGAGAGGGTAAGTTTGTGTTCTCCCTAGACACACAAAATCACATCTATGCAATACACAACGACTTGCAAGTACAGCCAGTACACAGATTAACACAGTCAGGATACACAACACTCATACAAACAGCACTAGCAGCCTTGTTCCATTTTCTGTACTGACCAGCAGCCTATTAAACAGATAGCCATACCTTTTGCCCATCAATTTTCTCATGATTGATCCCTCTCAAAGAACCTTGATGCTTCTTTGCCCTTCATTTGTGTCTTCTTCTAAACATCCCAGAAGTCCTGTACAATCCCAAAATGCACTTCCCCTGCATCTTATAATGTGTCCATACCCACTAGGCAGTAACTCTTCTCAGCGTTTGACATGATCTGGAGAACCTCTTCCATTTACTCATGTTAATGGGTGTCAGTTCTAGCTCATGAAGCTGACCATCCTGGAGGAGCAGGACCAGGGCCCTTGTTTTGCTGATTAGGCTATGAGGATTTCACTGTTTGCCATTGTTCCTCTATATTTCTTTATGCTTGTGAAGAAGACTATTTTATCATATATCCTAAAACATTATTTGAATATTTTTTGCCTTAAAGGGAGAAAATGAGAAAAACTAGGGCATTAGAAAATTGTTGGGTAGGACTCACAACCTTCTTGCAGAGGCAACTAGCAAATGTTGCTGAAAAAGAAGCTGTTTTAGTCTTGTGTTGAAAAATAGCAGCAGACCCCAATGTTCTGCAGTAAATTTGCAGTAAAAAATTGTTAGAAATGGGGTTTTCTGAGCAGAAAATGAGCAATTTTCCTTCCTTCCTTCCTTCCTTCCTTCCTTCCTTCCTTCCTTCCTTCCTTCCTTCCTTCCTTCCTTCCTTCCTTCCTTCCTTCCTTCCGCACCCTTCCTTCCTTCCGCACCCTTCCTTCCTCCCCTCCCCTCCCCTCCCCTCCCCTCCCCTCCCCTCCCCTCCCCTCCCCTCCCCTCCCCTCCCCTCCCCTCCCCTCCCTCCCCTCCCCTCCCCTCCCCTCCCCTCCCTCCCCTCCCCTCCCCTCCCCTCCCTCCCCTCCCCTCCCCTCCCCTCCCCTCCCCTCCCCTCCCCTCCCCTCCCCTCCCCTGTTTTACTGAAATGCAGCATGGAAACAATTTTGAAATGTTTGCAGATTTTTTTCCAAGACTACTTTCCAGCTATCCAAGAGCAGAACAGGAATTAGAAAACATTAAAATCATGTTTTGCAAAGACTTCCTAGGGTATTATTTTATTTGGGGATATGACACGGTGCAGAGATCAGTGATAATGTA
>JAXCHO010000019.1:0-25000 GCA_036630365.1 Acanthiza pusilla
TCCTACCGTCCAATCCCTGCATTTGCCTCCTGCCAGCACTCAGAGCCTCAGGCATGTTTGACTGCAAGTGCTCCAGTGCTGCTGCCTCGAGGCATTGGCAAAATTGGCATTAAAGCCCTTCCCCTAAACAGGGCTGGCTCTGAGCTCTGCCTGGAGAAAGCATTTGGCACCCCTGGCATTTCAATAAAATCAGTTGCTGTCATTTTGAAGACACAGTGAATAAACCCAGGGTAGCTAGAGAAACCTTTGTCCGTAAGGACAGCCCCAGGGAACACACAATTCTTGCTATGCCTGCTCAAACAAACCAGCAGCCACTTTTTGGGGACAGACTCCATTCTCTCGTCTCCCTCCCTGGCTGTAAAACACTTGCAGAGGCTTTGCAGTTCACAGAAACTTGTCAGGATTTGGATACTCCATTTCAATTCCGTTTTTCAAGTACGCAATTGGAAGTGCCCTAGAGGCACCTCCACTCATACTTGAAGCCCTCTACTGCCAATGAATTCAGATGCTCTTTTGTTAGGAACACCCTACCTCTGCTTCTTTAGGCGTCTCCAGGTGGGAGATCAAAGCAATGTGGACCAAAGTTTGGAATGCAGCTTCCAAGTGAAGTTCCCTGCTAGGAAAGGACTCCAGCTCTCTGCTACCTCAGGCCCTTTGAAACAGCCTGGCCCTTCACGGCTGCACACTCTGAGCTACACAACTTGGGAGCTGGCAAGTAACAGCAGCTGTGCTCTCATCCCAGCTGCACACAACAGCAGGGATTGGAGGCTGCATTTGGACACATGCAGGCAGCTTTGCGCCACTTCAGAAAGCTTCAATCCCTGTTTTTCAGAGATTCAGTCAGGGATAACTGCTTTTCACATCAAGTGTCTCTAAAGGCACATTAGAACCCAAGGAAGAAAATGAACTCCAACCCTTTGTTCCACTGCCTTCATGTCCTGAATTCCAACGGGACAGACAAGTCCCTTTCCTTGGAAGGCAATGTCTCCTACCTGCACCTGTGCCTTCCCCAGCCTTTGGTGGCCACTGTCTCCATCTTCCCACACCTCATCATCTTCCTCCTTGGCAGGCTTGGCTTCCTCATCCTGCGCAGCAAACACAGGCACAGTCACCAGCCTGCTCAGCCCAAACCTGGGCAGCAGGGATGCACTGGCAGCACCCTCTGGATGCTCAGCCCTCTGCTGGGCACCATGCCTGCTCCACAGTCCATTCCCATTCCCGCCATGGCATCTCCATGGGAAACTGCAAATGTTTGTTCTGCTGCTTTTTGGGACATCAGAGACTCCCCTGAGGCAGTGGGCAAAGCTCCTCTTCCCACAGCCTCGGCCTCCCAAAGCCCTGCTGGGTGCCTGCACAGAGCACAGGAAACGCTTCAGTTCCTAATGAAATTTCCTCCTGTGCCCATCAATGCAGAGAAATCTTGGCTACCCCAGTCCTGGGAATGTGCAAGGCCAGGCTGGACAGGGCTTGGAGCACCCTGGGCTAGTGGATGGAAAGGCAGGGGATGGAATGAGGTGATTCTTTAAGGCCCCTTCCCACACAAACCATTCTGGGATTTCAGGATGATTCCACCATCTCTCCCTGCCTTCATTTTGCATCAATTCCTCTCCAATTCCAATTTCCAAATTTAGATGATTTCTTCAAGGAATCATTTCAAATTATTCCAGGAATAAAAAGGGGAATGTCAAACATAGAGGAATCATTCCTACTCCCATCAAATCATTATTCATTGGAAGCCTATTCCCTCATCTTTGTCCTTGTTTTCCTTTCCTGGAAAACCTGATGATCCCACAGCTCCTCTGAGAGATCTACTGCGATGACTGGAAAGTTTGCTCTGTCAGAGAGCCAGGGGCTTTACAACACTTGTTCCTTTGCATCTTCATCCTTCAACCAGCCTTCCCGCAGAACAGTGCTCTGGGGTATGAGCAGCACCTCTCTCCTCACGCCAAGCCACCAGCCGCTGCCAGGAGCCCCTCCTAAGGAGGGGGCCCACCCTCAGCCCCCAGCCCCGAGCCCCCCGGGAGCCCCAGTGTGATGTGGGGAAAGCCGCAGCCCCGGCCGTGTTTGTGTGCTGCATGGGGGGGACCCGCCGAGCGCGCCCGGCCCCGTGTGGGGGCTCCAGCCAGGGCGAGGGGCACCGCGCTCCGGGAGAGGGGGAGGAGAAGGCTGCGGAGGGGGGAGAGGAAGGCCGAGGTGCGAGGGAGAAAGGTACTGCGGGGGTAGGAGAGAGGGGATAAGGGGGGAAGAAGGAGGAGGAGAAGGGCAGGAGGAGGAGGGGGAAGAAGGAGAGCTACAGGCGGTACAGGACGGGGCGCGGGGCGAGCCTCAGCTGGGCCTGGCCGGGGCAGCCCAGCCGTGCCGCCGCCGCCACCCTCGCACGCCTCCTCAGCAGCCAAGGGCGCCGCGCGAGTTCGGCAATTGAAATGCCCTCGGGCCCTCCCAGCCGAGCCGGCCCGGGGGCCGCTCCCGGCGCTGCGCCGAGCCCGGGCCGCTGAGGCGGGAGCGGCACCGGGCGTGCGGGGGGTCCCGGGCGGTGCCGCCTCTCCCCCAGCGGGCGGGCTGCGGCTCCCGGGGCCGCAGAATTGAGGCATCGGCATCGGGGCTGCCTCAGGCACCGGCAGGAGCCGCTCCGGGACGGGCGCTGTCCCTCCTGCTCCGGCCGGCGCGGGGCTGGCACCCGCCGGGCTCCCCGCACGCTGCCGCTGCTGCCGCCGGGAGCCGGGGCTGTGCCGCGCCCGGGCAGCCCCCGGGACTGATCCCGTGCTCAGCCCGCCACGCGCCGGGCTGGGCTCCGCTCGGAGCCCCAAAGGCCTCCTGCCGGGAGCCAGCCTTCTCCCTAGCTGTGCACTCCCCATCACCTCCTTTTTACCTCACGAGGTTCATTCGCTGCCCTGCAGATTTGCCCAAGTTTTACCCCCCAAAAGCTCCTTGCCTACCTCCGGGGACTGTCTCCATTTGGCAGTGTTCACTCTCACCCTAGAGATTTACTCAAGTGTGACCTCCAAAATTTTCCTTACCTATCTACAACTTATTACCTCGATTTTAACTAAAAACATTCATTGTCAACCTTTAGGTTATTTCATCTTTTACCCCCCCAAACTTCCCCTACCTATCTATCCACTACTGATTCCCTCACTTTTATTTCACTGTTCATTTTCTACCATGGAGCTTTGCTCAAGATTTACCCCTCACATTTTCCATCTGCCTCCTACTCATGACCTCGTTTTTACTTCCAAATGTTCATTCTCTGCCCTATAGATTATTTCTTATTCTTTTTCACCACCAAATTTCCCTACCTTCCCACAGCGGATTCCCTCATGTTACCTTACTATGCTCATGCTCTCTCCTAGAGATTACTTCCGATTTGGCCCCAACATTTTCCCTACATGCCCTCTACTCATCACCGCATTTTTGCCTCCAAATGTTCATTCTCTACTGTAGAGATTTGCTCAAGTTTTGGCCCCCCAAATTAGCCCCACCTCTCCACTCAGCAGTACTGCATTTTTACTCCAAAATATTCATTCTGTCCCCTGCATCAAACTACATCAAGTTTGACCCCCAACATTTTCCTTCCTGTACAATATTAACTCTTTCTTACCCCAAAAATTTGCATTCTCTCCCCTAAGCATCACCTCAGCTTTTCCTCCAAAATATCCCCATCCTTATTCCCTGGAGATGACCTCAGATCTTCCCTGAACTCTGCCATGAATTACCTCTACTTTGCCCCAAAGTGTCCATTCTGCTCCCCACAGGTGCCCAGCTGACAGCAGGGAGGTCCCTTTGCCCACTGTGCCTTTCTTCTGGCCCTCTCCAGCCTGAGGCCTCACCTCTGCTCGCTCTCTCCATCCTTGTCCCACACAGAGGGTCAGCAAAAGGAAAAGGTTTCACAAAACATTGCTGCCATTCATTAAGAATTGTCTCCAATTGCGCAGTGAGAAGAACATGAACTCACAGCCACTAAGGGCTGACAGTCCCCTGCAGGGAGAGCTCAGCACACATCCACAGAGGCAAGTCCAGCATCAGGAAGGAAGAAGGAAAGGAAGGAAGGAATGGCGCGGAAGGAATGGTGCGGAAGGAATGGTGCGGAAGGAAGGAAGGAAGGAAGGAAGGAAGGAAGGAAGGAAGGAAGGAAGGAAGGAAGGAAGGAAGGAAGGAAGGAAGGAAGGAAGGAAGGAAGGAAGGAAGGAAGGAAGGAAGGAAGGAAGGAAGGAATGGTGCGGAAGGAAGGAAGGAAGGAAGGAAGGAATGGTGCGGAAGGAAGGAAGGAAGGAAGGAATGGTGCGGAAGGAAGGAATGGTGCGGAAGGAAGGAAGGAAGGAAGGAAGGAAGGAAGGAAGGAAGAAAGAAAGAAACAAAGAAAGAAAGAAAGAAAGAAAGAAAGAAAGAAAGAAAGAAAGAAGAAAAAGGTGATTGCGTCTGTTTCAAAGCTCTTTCAAGTTCTCAAACCCAAACCAACCTTTGCTCTTGATTTTTATTGGGTGAATGGTGAGTGCTGGGCACAGGTCATGTCATTCCTGCTGATGGGAGTGATGCTTTCTGGGGGCAGTGCAGCTCATTTCCAAAGTACACTGCCTGCCCCATGCCTGATCTGCACAGGAGAAAACCTCTTCCATGAGAGCACTTTGCTCCATCCAATCCCATTTAGCCAGTCTCTTCCATGTGGGCATTGCCAGGCTGGGGCAGCACAGGCAGACACAGCTCTCAGCACTCTCTGCTCCAAACACAACTCTGGGCTCCTTTGCAAACTGCCTTTGCCATGTGGTTTTCTCCAGGAGAAATCAAGGAATTGCTCATGGCCCACTGGAGAGTAAGTTATCCCAAAGGGAAGTCAAAAATAAATACTCCTGTAAGAGCCTTTGGGATCTGCTGGGCTCAGTTGGGAAGGGCACAGCCAATCCCTGTTGTGCAAATACACAGCCTCTTCCAACACAAGGCAAACACTGTCAGGTGGGGTCTGACAGCACCACTTTGACAAACCTCATTGTCATTCTTCTTTCCAGTGACTTTTTGCCATCAAACTCTGAAGCTGACAAGCCCAAAAGCGCTGTCCAGTTGCTTGGGAACAAAAGGATATTCCCAGGGATGAGTCTCATTCCCAGGAAACACTTCCAACACAGCACAGAGGCAGCGCTGGAGCTCTTGTGTGGGGCTGGCAAGGGCTGCCTGGAGGACGCAGCCCCCAGGTGGGGTGGCAGTGGCAGTGACAGCCGCAAATTCCCACAGTCCAGTGGAACAACAGACAGACAAAGGCCAGCAATGGCCACGGGAGGTGCAGCTTTAATTCTGCTCCCTGCAGTGCCACATCCCGGCAGGAAATCTCCAGGGAGAATGTAAACTCTCAGGGTGCACAAAATGCAGCGTCTGTCACCCTCAGCCTGCTTCAACTCAGCGCTTGGGGCCAAACCCCCCACAGGTAAACACTGACCTGACCCACATCGGTCTCAAACACAGCCCCACTTCTCACCTCCAACCTGCTCCCGGGGCTGCCACCACATTCCTGACAGGGTGGCAAAGGCCCCTTGGGGACAGGGCTCTCTCTCTGTGTCTCAGGTGTTGGGGACTGCAGGGACCAGGGCAAGGACAGCCTGCAAACAGGGCACATCCCTCTGCATTTGCAACACTCTGGGGACAACTGGGGACTTACCCCACACCACGGGCACCACCAGAGGCCCTCCAGTGCAGGCCGGCAGGGCCTCAGTGCCTTGGCGCTTGCTGCTCAACTACCAAAGCTTTTGGCAAAGATAGGATGAACTAAGTGGCTTTTCCTGTCCTGAAAGAGAGGAGAACATGGAAATTAAGGCCCCTGTGGAAGTGAAAGGCTCCTGGCTTTCACACTTGTGTTCTTACTGCTCATTCAAGGGTTTTGTCCATAACAAACGAAAGGTGACACCAAGTAAGTGTCCCTTTTCAACATTTTTCCCCTACTGCTTTCATACATCCAAAGGATGCCCATTTTCTCTTCTTGCATTCTTTGCCTCATTTGAACAGAACCATTTTCATTCCAGGCCCCACTTGTGAGTTATTCACCCCTTTGCCATTGGACTTTGCACAAAGGAAGAGAAGGATCTCTTCCTCATGGGTGTCATCCAACAGGAAACACTCCCTCTACCAACCCCAGCCTGTGCCAAGCACACTGCCTCACTTTCCCCCAGTCTGGATTCTGGCCCCAATCCACTCTGAGTTTTCCCTTCTTTTCTATGTCTAGAAAAAGGAAATTCTCCTGGTCAGGGTATAAGGCCTTCAAGTGCACATTGATCTGGAGGGCTGTGGCTGGGATTTCAGCAGGGAATTCATTGGTTTACAATGAAAAACTATTCCAGGGAACAGCACCGTAAAGTTTGGACATGCTGCTTCACCACATGGTGTCAGCAAAGAGAGAAAACACAAAACGTCTATCTAAAAAGAAGGATGAAATGATTCCTCCTGCTTCTGCTGGGACCAGGGCTAACTCTGGGCCCTAACTTCCCCCTCAGACCCCCAGAGAACCCTCAAAAAGCCAAAGTGCAGCAAGGAGGGAGGGAGGGAGGGAGGGAGGGCAACCTTAGGTGGCACAGCTTAAAAAGGGCGCTGTTGCCAATGGTGGCGCCTGTGAAGCCCTGGCGCCTCAGATCCAGGCCTTTAACTCAAGGTTCTATTGCTCTCTCTCAGTGCAAAGGCAAAATCCCCACCAGATACAGTCCAGAGGTGAAAGTCACACCAAAGCTTACTAGCAAAACGATCCAAATCAAACGCTCCAAAATCAACCATCTTTGGCAAAGGATGAAATAGAACATAGAATTCAACATGAAACCACTTAGCATCGCAGTACTCAGTGTTAATTTAGCATTTACCTAGCATCAACTTAGCCCAACCGAGAAAAACCTTGAAACTTAGGAAATGCACTGTTACCCAAAGGTTCCAGGCAGAGAAAAGTAGGAAAGGAAAGAGAGGCAGAGAAGAAGACAGAAGGAGGGAAGAGATCTAGAAAAACACTCCTAGAGCTACCACCTGCTAGGGTTGCAGCGGGGGCAGCACAGCAACTCCATGCCGCGTTCTGGGCTGGGACCATGTGCTGACCTCATGCTGTGCCCTTTAAGCCCCACGGCCTTCATGTGCCCGGCCCTTAGGTGTGACTGCCGCTCGCTTGGCTGCTCAGGGCCCCGCTTAGCACCTGGGCCACCCCAAGAGTCCAGCAGTGACAGCTCAGCCAGGCCTTGGGGCAGCTCTGGGGGTGCAGCAGGCGCTAAAGGCCTCACCTTCAGCAGAGCCCAGCTGGCCCCTCCCAGCACACACAGGCACTGCCATTCCCCAATGTTTAGAGCCATGCAAAATCCAGTCTCTGGCAGCAGCCTGCCGTGATGGATGCCCTTGCAATGTCCTGTCCAGTGCCGGTGCCCCACAGCTCTAGACTCCACAGTTCTCTGAGGCCTAACCCACAGGGCAGCTTGTGGCTGGGGCTGAGGTGGCCACCGCTGTGAGGGTCCAGATCACAAAGGGATGGGAGCAGCAATGTTAGGGCCTTGCCGCGTTCGTCTTGGCAGGCCCTTTCCAGCCCCACTATTCCTGCAGCTCCAGGCCCTTTAGATCTCCTAACCCTAACCCTAGGCAGAACCCTAACCCTAGCCCTAGTTAATTACCCCAACCCACTCCCTGGCTTCTGCAGCTCAGAAAGTCGGAGGAGCAGCAATGTTGGGGCACTGCCGCCATGGCCTCGGCAGGCCCTTTCCAGCCCCACTGTGCCTGCAGCTCCAGGCCCTTTAGATCTCTGCAGCCTGAGCCCAGCCCCCGAGGGCAGCTTGGCGCTGGGCCACAGGGGCTCAGCACCATAGGTGGCACAGATGAACAAGGCTGCAGCTGCCAGTGGAGGCACCCATTAAGCCCTGCAGCCTCAGATGCACTGCTTTAACTGCAGGCCTGCCTCACTTGCTGGGGACAGCACAGCGACTGGCAATGTGTCCGCAGCCAAAGGCACCTTCACAGACCGCAGGGGCATTCCTAAACCACCACCTCTGGGGAGCAAAGGGCTATGCAGTGAGAATTGACAATAAGAACCATCATGTCATTGGGAAAGAGCAAGAATGGAAGTTAGAGGAATTCCAGGGGAGCAGGAGGGACGCTGAGCTTTCAACGGGGTTTCAGTGAGGCAGCATCTCCTGCCATTTCTAAAGCACAGCTCCACGGCTGGGATTACAGGAGCAGTGCAAACTCCTACCGTCCAATCCCTGCATTTGCCTCCTGCCAGCACTCAGAGCCTCAGGCATGTTTGGCTGCAAGTGCTCCAGTGCTGCTGCCTCGAGGCATTGGCAAAATTGGCATTAAAGCCCTTCCCCTAAACAGGGCTGGCTCTGAGCTCTGCCTGGAGAAAGCATTTGGCACCCCTGGCATTTCAATAAAATCAGTTGCTGTCATTTTGAAGACACAGTGAATAAACCCAGGGTAGCTAGAGAAACCTTTGTCCGTAAGGACAGCCCCAGGGAACACACAATTCTTGCTATGCCTGCTCAAACAAACCAGCAGCCACTTTTTGGGGACAGACTCCATTCTCTCGTCTCCCTCCCTGGCTGTAAAACACTTGCAGAGGCTTTGCAGTTCACAGAAACTTGTCAGGATTTGGATACTCCATTTCAATTCCGTTTTTCAAGTACGCAATTGGAAGTGCCCTAGAGGCACCTCCACTCATACTTGAAGCCCTCTACTGCCAATGAATTCAGATGCTCTTTTGTTAGGAACACCCTACCTCTGCTTCTTTAGGCGTCTCCAGGTGGGAGATCAAAGCAATGTGGACCAAAGTTTGGAATGCAGCTTCCAAGTGAAGTTCCCTGCTAGGAAAGGACTCCAGCTCTCTGCTACCTCAGGCCCTTTGAAACAGCCTGGCCCTTCACGGCTGCACACTCTGAGCTACACAACTTGGGAGCTGGCAAGTAACAGCAGCTGTGCTCTCATCCCAGCTGCACACAACAGCAGGGATTGGAGGCTGCATTTGGACACATGCAGGCAGCTTTGCGCCACTTCAGAAAGCTTCAATCCCTGTTTTTCAGAGATTCAGTCAGGGATAACTGCTTTTCACATCAAGTGTCTCTAAAGGCACATTAGAACCCAAGGAAGAAAATGAACTCCAACCCTTTGTTCCACTGCCTTCATGTCCTGAATTCCAACGGGACAGACAAGTCCCTTTCCTTGGAAGGCAATGTCTCCTACCTGCACCTGTGCCTTCCCCAGCCTTTGGTGGCCACTGTCTCCATCTTCCCACACCTCATCATCTTCCTCCTTGGCAGGCTTGGCTTCCTCATCCTGCGCAGCAAACACAGGCACAGTCACCAGCCTGCTCAGCCCAAACCTGGGCAGCAGGGATGCACTGGCAGCACCCTCTGGATGCTCAGCCCTCTGCTGGGCACCATGCCTGCTCCACAGTCCATTCCCATTCCCGCCATGGCATCTCCATGGGAAACTGCAAATGTTTGTTCTGCTGCTTTTTGGGACATCAGAGACTCCCCTGAGGCAGTGGGCAAAGCTCCTCTTCCCACAGCCTCGGCCTCCCAAAGCCCTGCTGGGTGCCTGCACAGAGCACAGGAAACGCTTCAGTTCCTAATGAAATTTCCTCCTGTGCCCATCAATGCAGAGAAATCTTGGCTACCCCAGTCCTGGGAATGTGCAAGGCCAGGCTGGACAGGGCTTGGAGCACCCTGGGCTAGTGGATGGAAAGGCAGGGGATGGAATGAGGTGATTCTTTAAGGCCCCTTCCCACACAAACCATTCTGGGATTTCAGGATGATTCCACCATCTCTCCCTGCCTTCATTTTGCATCAATTCCTCTCCAATTCCAATTTCCAAATTTAGATGATTTCTTCAAGGAATCATTTCAAATTATTCCAGGAATAAAAAGGGGAATGTCAAACATAGAGGAATCATTCCTACTCCCATCAAATCATTATTCATTGGAAGCCTATTCCCTCATCTTTGTCCTTGTTTTCCTTTCCTGGAAAACCTGATGATCCCACAGCTCCTCTGAGAGATCTACTGCGATGACTGGAAAGTTTGCTCTGTCAGAGAGCCAGGGGCTTTACAACACTTGTTCCTTTGCATCTTCATCCTTCAACCAGCCTTCCCGCAGAACAGTGCTCTGGGGTATGAGCAGCACCTCTCTCCTCACGCCAAGCCACCAGCCGCTGCCAGGAGCCCCTCCTAAGGAGGGGGCCCACCCTCAGCCCCCAGCCCCGAGCCCCCCGGGAGCCCCAGTGTGATGTGGGGAAAGCCGCAGCCCCGGCCGTGTTTGTGTGCTGCATGGGGGGGACCCGCCGAGCGCGCCCGGCCCCGTGTGGGGGCTCCAGCCAGGGCGAGGGGCACCGCGCTCCGGGAGAGGGGGAGGAGAAGGCTGCGGAGGGGGGAGAGGAAGGCCGAGGTGCGAGGGAGAAAGGTACTGCGGGGGTAGGAGAGAGGGGATAAGGGGGGAAGAAGGAGGAGGAGAAGGGCAGGAGGAGGAGGGGGAAGAAGGAGAGCTACAGGCGGTACAGGACGGGGCGCGGGGCGAGCCTCAGCTGGGCCTGGCCGGGGCAGCCCAGCCGTGCCGCCGCCGCCACCCTCGCACGCCTCCTCAGCAGCCAAGGGCGCCGCGCGAGTTCGGCAATTGAAATGCCCTCGGGCCCTCCCAGCCGAGCCGGCCCGGGGGCCGCTCCCGGCGCTGCGCCGAGCCCGGGCCGCTGAGGCGGGAGCGGCACCGGGCGTGCGGGGGGTCCCGGGCGGTGCCGCCTCTCCCCCAGCGGGCGGGCTGCGGCTCCCGGGGCCGCAGAATTGAGGCATCGGCATCGGGGCTGCCTCAGGCACCGGCAGGAGCCGCTCCGGGACGGGCGCTGTCCCTCCTGCTCCGGCCGGCGCGGGGCTGGCACCCGCCGGGCTCCCCGCACGCTGCCGCTGCTGCCGCCGGGAGCCGGGGCTGTGCCGCGCCCGGGCAGCCCCCGGGACTGATCCCGTGCTCAGCCCGCCACGCGCCGGGCTGGGCTCCGCTCGGAGCCCCAAAGGCCTCCTGCCGGGAGCCAGCCTTCTCCCTAGCTGTGCACTCCCCATCACCTCCTTTTTACCTCACGAGGTTCATTCGCTGCCCTGCAGATTTGCCCAAGTTTTACCCCCCAAAAGCTCCTTGCCTACCTCCGGGGACTGTCTCCATTTGGCAGTGTTCACTCTCACCCTAGAGATTTACTCAAGTGTGACCTCCAAAATTTTCCTTACCTATCTACAACTTATTACCTCGATTTTAACTAAAAACATTCATTGTCAACCTTTAGGTTATTTCATCTTTTACCCCCCCAAACTTCCCCTACCTATCTATCCACTACTGATTCCCTCACTTTTATTTCACTGTTCATTTTCTACCATGGAGCTTTGCTCAAGATTTACCCCTCACATTTTCCATCTGCCTCCTACTCATGACCTCATTTTTACTTCCAAATGTTCATTCTCTGCCCTATAGATTATTTCTTATTCTTTTTCACCTCCAAATTTCCCTACCTTCCCACAGCGGATTCCCTCATGTTACCTTACTATGCTCATGCTCTCTCCTAGAGATTACTTCCGATTTGGCCCCAACATTTTCCCTACATGCCCTCTACTCATCACCGCATTTTTGCCTCCAAATGTTCATTCTCTGCTGTAGAGATTTGCTCAAGTTTTGGCCCCCCAAATTTGCCCCACCTCTCCACTCAGCAGTACTGCATTTTTACTCCAAAATATTCATTCTGTCCCCTGCGTCAAACTACATCAAGTTTGACCCCCAACATTTTCCTTCCTGTACAATATTAACTCTTTCTTACCCCAAAAATTTGCATTCTCTCCCCTAAGCATCACCTCAGCTTTTCCTCCAAAATATCCCCATCCTTATTCCCTGGAGATGACCTCAGATCTTCCCTGAACTCTGCCATGAATTACCTCTACTTTGCCCCAAAGTGTCCATTCTGCTCCCCACAGGTGCCCAGCTGACAGCAGGGAGGTCCCTTTGCCCACTGTGCCTTTCTTCTGGCCCTCTCCAGCCTGAGGCCTCACCTCTGCTCGCTCTCTCCGTCCTTGTCCCACACAGAGGGGCAGCAAAAGGAAAAGGTTTCACAAAACATTGCTGCCATTCATTAAGAATTGTCTCCAATTGCGCAGTGAGAAGAACATGAACTCACAGCCACTAAGGGCTGACAGTCCCCTGCAGGGAGAGCTCAGCACACATCCACAGAGGCAAGTCCAGCATCAGGAAGGAAGAAGGAAAGGAAGGAAGGAATGGCGCGGAAGGAATGGTGCGGAAGGAATGGTGTGGAAGGAAGGAATGGTGCGGAAGGAATGGTGCGGAAGGAATGGTGCGGAAGGAAGGAAGGAAGGAAGGAAGGAAGGAAGGAAGGAAGGAAGGAAGGAAGGAAGGAAGGAAGGAAGGAAGGAAGGAATGGTGCGGAAGGAAGGAAGGAAGGAATGGTGCGGAAGGAAGGAAGGAAGGAATGGTGCGGAAGGAAGGAAGGAAGGAATGGTGCAGAAGGAAGGAAGGAAGGAAGGAATGGTGCGGAAGGAAGGAAGGAAGGAATGGTGCGGAAGGAAGGAATGGTGCGGAAGGAAGGAAGGAAGGAAGGAAGGAAGAAAGAAACAAAGAAAGAAAGAAAGAAAGAAAGAAAGAAAGGGAAAGAACGAAAGAAAGAAAGAAAGAAAGAAAGAAAGAAAGAAAGAAAGAAAGAAAGAAAGAAAGAAAGAAAGAAAGAAAGAAAGAAAGAAAGAAAGAAAGAAGAAAAAGGTGATTGCGTCTGTTTCAAAGCTCTTTCAAGTTCTCAAACCCAAACCAACCTTTGCTCTTGATTTTTATTGGGTGAATGGTGAGTGCTGGGCACAGGTCATGTCATTCCTGCTGATGGGAGTGATGCTTTCTGGGGGCAGTGCAGCTCATTTCCAAAGTACACTGCCTGCCCCATGCCTGATCTGCACAGGAGAAAACCTCTTCCATGAGAGCACTTTGCTCCATCCAATCCCATTCAGCCAGTCTCTTCCATGTGGGCATTGCCAGGCTGGGGCAGCACAGGCAGACACAGCTCTCAGCACTCTCTGCTCCAAACACAACTCTGGGCTCCTTTGCAAACTGCCTTTGCCATGTGGTTTTCTCCAGGAGAAATCAAGGAATTGCTCATGGCCCACTGGAGAGTAAGTTATCCCAAAGGGAAGTCAAAAATAAATACTCCTGTAAGAGCCTTTGGGATCTGCTGGGCTCAGTTGGGAAGGGCACAGCCAATCCCTGTTGTGCAAATACACAGCCTCTTCCAACACAAGGCAAACACTGTCAGGTGGGGTCTGACAGCACCACTTTGACAAACCTCATTGTCATTCTTCTTTCCAGTGACTTTTTGCCATCAAACTCTGAAGCTGACAAGCCCAAAAGCGCTGTCCAGTTGCTTGGGAACAAAAGGATATTCCCAGGGATGAGTCTCATTCCCAGGAAACACTTCCAACACAGCACAGAGGCAGCGCTGGAGCTCTTGTGTGGGGCTGGCAAGGGCTGCCTGGAGGATGCAGCCCCCAGGTGGGGTGGCAGTGGCAGTGACAGCCGCAAATTCCCACAGTCCAGTGGAACAACAGACAGACAAAGGCCAGCAATGGCCACGGGAGGTGCAGCTTTAATTCTGCTCCCTGCAGTGCCACATCCCGGCAGGAAATCTCCAGGGAGAATGTAAACTCTCAGGGTGCACAAAATGCAGCGTCTGTCACCCTCAGCCTGCTTCAACTCAGCGCTTGGGGCCAAACCCCCCACAGGTAAACACTGACCTGACCCACATCGGTCTCAAACACAGCCCCACTTCTCACCTCCAACCTGCTCCCGGGGCTGCCACCACATTCCTGACAGGGTGGCAAAGGCCCCTTGGGGACAGGGCTCTCTCTCTGTGTCTCAGGCGTTGGGGACTGCAGGGACCAGGGCAAGGACAGCCTGCAAACAGGGCACATCCCTCTGCATTTGCAACACTCTGGGGACAACTGGGGACTTACCCCACCCCACGGGCACCACCAGAGGCCCTCCAGTGCAGGCCGGCAGGGCCTCAGTGCCTTGGCGCTTGCTGCTCAACTACCAAAGCTTTTGGCAAAGATAGGATGAACTAAGTGGCTTTTCCTGTCCTGAAAGAGAGGAGAACATGGAAATTAAGGCCCCTGTGGAAGTGAAAGGCTCCTGGCTTTCACACTTGTGTTCTTATTGCTCATTCGAGAGTTTTGTCCATAAAAAATGAAAGGTGACACCAAGTAAGTGTCCCTTTTCAACATTTTTCCCCTACTGTTTTCATACATCCAAAGGATGCCCATTTTCTCTTCTTGCATTCTTTGCCTCATTTGAACAGAACCATTTTCATTCCAGGCCCCACTTGTGAGTTATTCCCTCCTTTGCCATTGGACTTTGCACAAAGGAAGAGAAGGATCTCTTCCTCATGGGTGTCATCCAACAGGAAACACTCCCTCTACCAACCCCAGCCTGTGCCAAGCACACTGCCTCACTTTCCCCCAGTCTGGATTCTGGCTCCAATCCACTCTGAGTTTTCCCTTCTTTTCTATGTCTAGAAAAAGGAAATTCTCCTGGTCAGGGTATAAGGCCTTCAAGTGCACATTGATCTGGAGGGCTGTGGCTGGGATTCCAGCAGGGAATTCATTGGTTTACAATGAAAAACTATTCCAGGGAACAGCACCGTAAAGTTTGGACATGCTGCTTCACCACATGGTGTCAGCAAGGATAGAAAACATAAAACGTCTATCTAAAAAGAAGGATGAAATGATTCCTCCTGCTTCTGCTGAGACCAGGGCTAACTCTGGGCCCTAACTTCCCCCTCAGACCCCCAGAGAACCCTCAAAAAGCCAAAGTGCAGCAAGGAGGGAGGGAGGGAGGGAGGGAGGGAGGGAGGGAGGGAGGGAGGGAGGGAGGGAGGGAGGGAGGGAGGACGCCCTTAGGTGGCACAGCTTAAAAAGGGCACTGTTGCCAATGGTGGCGCCTGTGAAGCCCTGGCGCCTCAGATCCAGGCCTTTAACTCAAGGTTCTATTGCTCTCTCTCAGTGCAAAGGCAAAATCCCCACCAGATACAGTCCAGAGGTGAAAGTCACACTAAAGCTTTCTGGCAAAACTATCCAAATCAAATGCTCCAAAATCAACCATCTTTGGCAAAGGATGAAATAGAATATAGAATTCAATGTGAAGCCACTTAGCCTCGCAGTACTCAGTGTTAATTTAGCATTTACCTAGCATCAACTTAGCTCAACCGAGAAAAACCTTGAAACTTAGGAAATGCACTGTTACCCAAAGGTTCCAGGCAGAGAAAAGTAGGAAAGGAAAGAGAGGCAGAGAAGAAGACAGAAGGAGGGAAGAGATCTAGAAAAACACTCCTAGAGCTACCACCTGCTAGGGTTGCAGCGGGGGCAGCACAGCAACTCCATGCCGCGTTCTGGGCTGGGACCATGTGCTGACCTCATGCTGCGCCCTTTAAGCCCCACGGCCTTCATGTGCCCGGCCCTTAGGTGTGACTGCCGCTCGCTTGGCTGCTCAGGGCCCCGCTGAGCACCTGGACCACCCCAGGAGTCCAGCAGTGACAGCTCAGCCAGGCCTTGGGGCAGCTCTGGGGGTGCAGCAGGCGCTAAAGGCCTCACCTTCAGCAGAGCCCGGCTGGCCCTTCCCAGCACACACAGGCACTGCCATTCCCCGATGTTCCGAGACAGGCAACGTGCAAGTGCTTCCCAAGGAGCTGCCAGTGAGGCAGGTGCAACTGTCTCCCTGTGGCTCCCTGTGGTCCTTTCAGTCCTTGAGGCCCCTTGCACTTGGCAGAGGGGCAGGGGAAGGGAGAAGGCTGCAAAGAGCAGCTTTGGCATCTGCCCGCACCTGCGGAGACCAAGCCAAGCAGCTGCAGCAGGGGGTGTTACCCCCGTTTTGAGAGAGCTCTGAGCAGGAGCATCTCTGTCCAGCTGAGAGCCCCAAAGCTCTCTTGGAGAGCTGTGAGTTAAAAGCCTTTCATGCATACCCTGTCCCATCTTACCTGCCTGGTGTGTTTAAAGTCTTGGCAAGATGCATTTGCCTCTTGCTTGGTGGAAGCTGCTCTGGGCCAGGGCCAGCACAGAGCTGGGCTGTGTGGGCCAGGCAGTGTGGAGAGGCTTGGCCGATCTTGGCGTGTCCCTGGCCTCAGAAAAGGCTTGCAAGCTTTGGCTCCCAGAGCCTCCTGCTCATGGGCTCTTGCTGGGCATCCTGGGGAGCACAAGGGAGGCATTTCTGGCAGCTGGGCATTAGCAGGCCTTCAAATGGGGGCATGTTCTTGAGCAAGGCCAGCTGAGATCCCCTGAGAGGAGCTGAGTGCTCCTTGCTCCTCTCTGCTGACACGTGAGTGTTTGTTGCTTTCGGGGTGACCCAGGCTGTGTGAGGGGCTGCTACGCGTACACGAGACAGCCAGTCCTGTCCCCCTGGGTCCCAGCAGTGCCTCGCAGCAGTCCTGCACACACGTCAGGACGCTGGCCAAGAGAGGCCCTGCAAGCTGAGGCAGCTGGTTTGAAGCTGGCGTGGGTACCTACAGGTCAAGCACCATGGTGTTCCCCCAGGATACACCAGTGCTGAGGGCTCTCCCCAGAGCTGACTGGTGCCTCCCACAGCTGGTGGCCCCAGGTGCTTTCCTGGGGAATGTTCTACCTGCCCCTCTGGAGAGTAAAAAAGGAGCTGCAGAAAGTTCTTGCCACGCTGCTCTCGATCCTTTACCAGCAGTGCTGCTTAACTGGAGAAGTCTGAGCTGAGCGGAACTGTGCAAATGCCACAGCCGTGCACAGGAAGGGTCACAAGGAAGACCCAGGAGCCATAGGCCTGGCAGCCTGAGCTGGGTAGCGGCAAAGGCCTTGGAGCAGATCCTCCTGAGTGCCATCCCACGGCACGTGCAGGGAACCAGAGGCTCTGCTGGAGGCTGGGAAAGCTCTGCGCAGGGGGGATCAGGCCAGGTGGGGGTGTTGGCAGGGTGTTGAGGGCTTCTGTGCGGGGCTTTGGGGGGCTGGTATTGGTGGGGGTTTTGGGGAGGGAGTTGTCTGCAAGGTGAAAGGCCTAGGCTGCAATTTGATTCAGTTTGCAGGCAGCATCTGTGGTTTTGCACAGCTTTGGTTTTGGAGGGCAGAAGGAATATCTGGGACTTTTTCTGTTAGAGGTCCTGATTCTCATGCAGGGAAGAAGAGGGGAGAGCTGTACTGTCTTGGCCAATTCCATATCTGTAGCAGGAGGAGGATTAGCCTTTTTGCGATGTACTCATTTCTTTGGGGTGCTTTTGTAACACTGAGTGGACTTCCATTCCTTGACATCTTTTATTCCTTAAGAGAATCATCACTTTATTATCTCTTCATAGAAAACCATTCGTAAACCAAAGAATGGCTATTTCTTTTTGGCTCTCTTTAGTGCTTGCTTTTTGTAGGTGACTCCCAATGAATGATGTCAAGGCTAATGTGTTGCTGCTTTGAGATGGGATGCAAATCTTTTATGATCTCTTCTACAACACTTAATTTGGGAAGTTTGCAACTGCTTTGAAATACTTGAGTTGAGCAGTGGGAAGTAAAGCTTTCCTGAATTTAGGATTATTAATTGCTAGATTTTTCTGCACCTTCATAGCAAGGATGTTTTTTGTGCTGCAGGAAATCACTTCAATGAGTGTTGGGGAAGAAGAAATAGAAAAGTCTTATAGAAATTATTGCCTGGCAAAAGATACTAAAAATGTAGAAACCTTAGGGAAAATTGAAACAAAGACAAGTTTTAAAATACTAATCAGGAGATAGCTGAAGGGAAAGATTATCAACCTATTGTTCTCACAACAACTCCCCCAGGGTGGATCCAAACGACTTAACTGATCTTAATCAACTCAGCAAGAACCTGAAGGACCAGTTTGTAAGATCTAAACATGTAACAGCTATGGTAACGTAAGGACTCTCATCGGCTATATGCAAATGATGTAAAGTTTGTATCTCCTCCTAGACTGGTTAGTAGAAATTAGAATATTCATCATGGAACCTGATTTACGAGTTGGCAAGGGACAGATTGGTCTCTTGCAACTTCCCCTCTCCTCTCTTGCAACTTCCTTCCCCCTTCCTACCTCACTTCCCTCTGGGACCTCCGCGGGACTTCGAAAGCAGCCACGTGGTGGGTCTCACTCCTCCTACCCTGCTTCCCAAATAAACCCGCATACTTTGAAACTGACTGCAGAGAGAGTCCGTCTCCATCATTGCAGAGGAAAATCGCTTCCTACAAATGAGAAAGTAATTCCAGCATGAAGGAAGAGCTTCTGACAGAGACCAAGTGTTGCCACCACTTGCCCCAGCTGCTCCTGCCAGCAGTCACCTGCAGGAAGGAGCACAGGCACCAATGCATGCTGGCTTTGGCTGTCCTCTGGCAGGGAAGCCCCCCGGGGGCACAGGTCTCTGGGGCAGGAGAAGGGCACCGGCACTGCCATGGCTCCAGGGGAGTGGCAGGTCTGGCTCGGCGGGGACTCTGCCACACCTGCTGATTTCAGTGCTCCCCGGGCCCCAGGGGTCAGAGCAGCATTCGTGCCCAGGCCCACACATTCCTTGTCTGTGTCACACTCCCTGGTTTAGGATGGCCAGCAGCCGGGACTTGTCCCAAGGAGGCCGTGCCAGCTCCTGTGGAAGGCCCTGGGCCCTTCCCGCTGCGGCTGTGTCGGCAGCTGTGGGGGCTCCTTCTGCTGCCCTGAGCCCGCAGAGCAGGGGAGCGTTTGCTTCTTGTTGGAGCCGTTCCTAAAGCTCCTGTGGGGCTGGCTTAGACACTTGGGGCAATGGATTCCTTCCAACCTGGGCCCCTTTGGCTGGGCTGGGGGCGGTCCCAGGGCAGGAGGCAGTGTGTGCAAAGGCCCTTTGTGACACGGTGCAGCATGGTCACCGTGGGATGGGACATTGTGTCCATGGGCCCTTTGTGACACGTCGTGACATAGGTGCTGGCGGCGATGCGACCACGCCACAGTGCTCGGAGCACGCGACGGGACAGGACGGGACAGAGTGTTGCCGTGAGGAGCCCCCACACAGCTCACTCATTCGTTGCTGACCCAGAGCTTTTCCGAGGCGTTCTTCCTGCAGGTGACCTCGAGGCCACACTGTGGGATTTGGTGAATCGGAGCTTTTCCGAGGCATCTCCCATTCCTGCGGCCAGTGCCCTCGAGGCCAGACCACAGGACTTCCTGACCACACTCCTTGACGAGGAGTCTCCTGTCCTTGTGGCAGGAGCCCTCAAGACCAGAGTGCAGGACTTGTTGTCCTGTAACCTTCCTGAGGCTTCTGTGTTGCAGGTGCCTTCAAGGCACAACTGTAGGACTTGCTGACCCCGAGCTTTTGCAAGGGATTACTCCTGCAGGAGCCTTCAGGGGCACAACTGCAGGATTTTTGGACTTGGAGTTTTCTGGAGGTATCTCTCTTGAACGTGTCCTCAAGGCCAGACTGCGGCATGGCGGGCATCTTCCTCGGCCTGTTCAAAATGTTCAGGAGGAATAAAAAGAAAGGCCCTGGAGCTGCCCCAGCACAGCTGCCTGAAGAGCTCGAGCAGTTCCAGCCACTGCAGGACGGTGAGTGGCAGAGCTGGAGCGCAGGGCTGATGGCTGCAGCCAGCTTGGCCCCATCCCATCCTGTCCCGTCCCGTCCCGTCCCATCCCATCCCATCTGATGGGGACATGCCCATGGACAGGATGGAAGAGAGGCCGGGGGTGCCCCCCCAGAGCGGCCGTGCTCCATCCCCTGGCCATCCCGGGGCTGTCCCTGCCTGGGGAGCGCAGGCCTGGGCAGTGTTCTCTGGCCTCTCCCGCAGCCCCTCAGCTCTGGCTGCGCTCACTCTTTGCCACATGCAGGCGCGGACCAGACACAAAAGAAGCACCCTGCCCATGGCCGCTTCCGCAGAACAGCTCAGGTACCTGCAGCCATCCCCACCGGGGCTGGGCCTGCTGTCACTGCTCAGCCGAGCACCACGCTTGGAGCGCTCCATGGAACGTTTCTCTCTTCCCTGTCCTTTGTTCTTTGGTAGACTTTCGGAAAATTCATGCGCATTCAGCATAGAAAGACCAAAACCACAGCACGTGAGGGCACAGCTGAGCCTGACTCCAGGCCAACCGAGCTTCCTGCTCAGCTGCATGTCAGCACAGATTTGCCTGAGCGCTCTGAAAACTCTGACACTGCAATGAGTGATCAGAGGGCGAAGGCTGACATGGCACTGACCGAGGACACGGAACTGACCGAGGACATGGAACTGACTGAGGGCATGGCAATGACTGAGGACATGGTCATGGCACTGACTGAGGAGACAGAAGTGACTGAGGACATGGAAATGACTGAGGACATGGCACCAACTGAAGACAAGGCACCAACTGAGGACAAGGCACCAACTGAGGACATGGCACTGACGAAGGACATGGCACTTACTGAGGAGACAGAACTGACTGAGGATATGGCGATGACTGAGGACATGGCCATGGCACCAACTGAGCACACGGCACCAACTGAGGACAAGGCACCAACAGAGGACATTGCCATGACTGAGGACATTGCCATCACAAACACTGACACTGGAGAGACTCAGGGCATTGTAAATACTGACACAATGCCCACTCCCACTGTGATCCATCATCCCACTGGCACTCCTGATTTTTTTGAGGAGAATGTTTTTTCTTCTCAGCAGAAGGTAAGCAGCCTGGGGCCAGGGCTGGAGGCCTCCCAGGATCATGAGACTCCTCAAGCCAAGTCTGCTGGACCCTCTCAGTCTTTGAGGCCAGCATGGTGTGGTGGCAAATGAAGCATTTCCTGTGGGAAGCTGGGGAAATTGCTGCCTTGGACAGCGCCCAAAGCCTTGCCCATGGCTCCTCCAGGTACCAGCCATAGTGAGGGACATTCACCAGGGACTCATGTCCCGTGTCACTGTGGATGTCAGCATGCAAGCTGACATTCTGAGGCTGGCTGATGAACACCCTGCCGATGTGGTGATGACCCTCCTGCGCTGTGCCCCATCGTGTGACAGGTATGGGGCCCACCTGCTTTGAGAGCTCAGGGCTCACCAGCCTTTAGGGCCCATCACCCTCTAGAGCCTGTCCAGTGAGGTCTGCCGGACAGGCAGAGAGTTTCAGGACCCTCGGGCCGCTCCGTTTCCCGAGCCTGCTGCCATGCTCCCTCCCTGCCCCTCAGGGCACCGGGGCTCTGTCACCTGGGCCATGCTACTGTGACTGAGACACCCCTGACACAGAGCTCTGGTCCCACAGAGCTGCTGCCATAATGTGGAGAACAATAGCCTCGTCAGATCTGACTGTGCAGAAGGTGCTGCCAACGCTGCTCTGTGTGATGGAGGATTGGCCACTGCACAGCATGGCCACGTCTGATGGGGACAACAAGGATGTTTTTGCCCTCGCTGTGAGTTTGTGGAAGTGGCCTTCACTCGCCCCCGGGTCACCTCTCCAGCAGATCTCCATCCTCTCCCTCCCTCAGGCACTGAGCTGAAACCTGGGCTAGGGGCAGGCTCAGGGGCCACCAGGCCTGGTGCTCCCCCTGTGTCTCCCCTCGGGCCCTGCCACACGGACACCTCGGCACTGAGCACTGTCTCGGCGTGCTAATTTTGCAGGCAACTCTGGTGCTGTGGGTGATTGTGCCTGAGTGCCACAAGGCCATGATCCCTTATTCCTCCCGCCTGTTTGTGGCTCTGCTCTTCCAAGTTGTCATCACCACAGAGCAGATGCCAGAGGAAGTTGATAACTTCTGGAGAGCATGCCGAGAGGAACACCGCCTTCCCACCAACCCCAACAGGTCCCAGTCCTCCTGTCCCTCCCATGCCCTTGTGGCCAGGGCCAGTACTCCCAGTGTGACCTAGGCTTTGCTCTGCACACAGGTTTGCAGTGCAGGTCATGAAGGCTCTGCTCTGCCGACTGCACTGTGACAATAAGGTGATGATTATGGAGCGCAAGAGTGGCTGGGACACACTGCTCTGTGCTGACACCCAGCACTACGCCAAGGGTCTGCTGGCCAGGTGAGATCCCCTTCTCCCCACTGCCCTCGGCATTTGTGCCCTGTGCCAGGACTGCCCCACACAGTGCCTGTGGCCATGGGCGAGAGGGTCTTGTCACCGAGGGACAGCCGAGCAGACTGGAAAAGCCTGGGGGAGGAGGCTGCCCACAGGGAGCCATCTCCCAAAGTGCCCACATCCCCTCCAGGGTGGTGGGGAAACATTAGACCTCTGTGAGGTGGGGTTTGCCTCCCCACCTCAGTGCCTAGGTGTCCTTTTCTGCCTGCCAGTGCCATGCACCATGTTTCCCGCCCATTGTGTTCTGGGATCGCACGCCGCCTGCTTGGGTTGCTCAACACGGAGGAGCTACGCTGGGATCTGCCCACCCTGGCATTCCTTGTGGAGGTGAGCCTGAAGGGCAGTGCTGCCTCGCTCAGCTGCCTCCCAGCTCTCTGCCCTCTTGTAGCTGCAGCTGCCTGGGATGGTACCTGTGCCCTGTGCTGCTGCCTGGGCCCAGCCCTGTGCGGTTCTGGGCTCCTGCTGGCTCGCTCCCCCGTCACTGCCCTGTGCCTTTCAGGAACTCGACTACCTGGACATGAGTGAATGTGGTGACAGCATCCTGGAGACCATGGCAAGGCACCTGCAGAGCCAGCGCAGAGAGAGGCATCGCCTGGCGCTCAGAGGCCTTGTAGTGCTCAGCACAGACGCCTCAGTGGTGAGAAGGGGGCAGTGGCTGAAGCTGTGCTGGCAGTGGGGGCCTGGGGAAAGCAGCCAGCTGGGCTTGGCTGGCCTTCAGGAGCTGAGGCAGCTGCTCCCAGCTCTCCTGCCTCCTGGTTCAGCTGCCCGAGTGCTTCGGGACAGCCCTTTGGCCTCTGGGCCCTGCCGCAGCAAGGCGGGGTTGCAGTGCCAGGGCGATGTTGGCGGTGCAGCCGTTCATGGCTTCACAGCACAGCCTTGTGTTCCACACAGGCCAGAAGAATAGGCATTGTGTCTCAAAGGCTTGTGGAGCTGCTGGGAGATGCAGATGGAGAAGTCGTCGGGATGAGCCTCTCTGTGTTCACAAATGTGCTCCAGAACAAAGACATCCCAGTATCCAGCACCACCGCCCCAAAGCTGGCTGAGGCTCTCCTGCCGCTCTTTGACAATGTAAGGCTCTGTGCCACCAGGCATGTGCACTGGCTGCTGCCCAGAAACTCTGTGCCCTATGGAATTTTGGGCCATTGCCTAGGTGGGCCTGGACTAGTTGGTGCTGATGTTTTTTCCTTCCCTCCAGGGCAACAAACATGGGCGGCTGCTGTCCATTCACCTCTTCGGCAAGGTGATGGAGTCGGTAGTGGAAGAAGGAAAAAAGCCCCTGGAGAGAATCGTGAGACAGAGCCTATGCCCTCTTTTACTCCACTGCTATGATGAGAACCATCGTGTGGGAGAGGTGAGGATGTGTGTACTGCCAGTGTCCCTTTGGGAGGGGACTCGGCTGCCTCCTGTCCTGGTGCCTCCCGGGCTACAGCCTCCTGCGGGCTGTGGCCCAGGGACACCAGTCCTGTGCCCTGGGCTCTGGTGCCATCTCCGGCTCTCTGCTGCTCTCCAGGCCTCTATGGAAACGCTGCTTTGTGCAGCCGTTTTCCTGAACAGGGAGACTCTCAAGCAGATGATGAAGGAGCGGCAGCCATTGGCGTTCGTCGAGTGCCTGGTAAGGATGGCCTGGAAGCCCCAGGCGCAGCCTGGAGATGCCCCCTGCCCCCGGTGCTCAGTGTCTGCGGCTGGCAGCTGTGGCCCTGCCCAGTGCCGCAGCCAGGGGCACCAGCCTGCGGCCCACACGCTGCTCCCTTCCCCGGGCGCTGCGGGCTCTTCTCCAGGCTGCTCTGGCCCCGAGCCGGGTGCCCATGGAGCCCCGGCCCAGCTGCGCTGTGCGGCGGGGCGGCCCCGCGGCTCCCCGGGCAGCAGCCGGCCCTCGGGCCCCTCCAAAGGCCGGCGCCAGCGGCTGCTGGCCGCGCCTCAGGGCTGTGCGGGCACGGGAGGCCAGGGCTGGGCGCAGGGAGAGCCCGGCCGAGGGGCAGAGCCCGCGCCAAGCCTTCCCTCGTGGCTCTCTCTCTGCAGCTGGCAGAGGACAGGAGCCGAGCGGCCGAGCAGCTGCGCCAGGCCCTGCCGTACCTGGAGAGCCCACAGAAGCCCTTGCGAGAGGCGGCCGTCAGCTTCATCGGTGAGCCGCCAGCCCGGGCTCCCTCCCCGCCCCAGCCCCGGCTGCTGCCCCGGCAGCGCCATCCGGGCCCGGGGCTCTGGAGCCCCGCCTGCCCTCGGGGCTGCTGCGCCCCGCTCTCGCAGCCGTGCCCTTCCTGGGGCGTCCGGATGCGCCAAGGGCCCGGGCTGAGCGCTGCCGACGCAGGAGGCCGTGTGGCCCCAGGGCTGGCAGCGCCGCTGCGGGGGAGCTGTGCCGCTGGGGCCGTGACACAGGCTCTGTGTCCCCAGGGACCGCCGGGTGGTACCTGAGGGGGCAGCAGGAAGAGCTCGAGCTCCTCAGTGAGGGTGAGTGAGGGCAGCGGGGTGTCAGCGGGGGCTGGCGGGGGCAGCCGCAATCCCTGCCCTGGCTGCGGAGGGCTCTGCTCCCTGTGTGGGTGAGGGGTGGTGTGGGCAGAGCACAGAGAGATTTCAGGGATATGTGGGGGGATTCGTGGCCAGCACCTTCCAGCTGATCCCCTTGGTCTCTCCTCTCTTGTGGCCATGGCAGGAGCTGCCTGGGATGGCCCCTGGCAGGGAGGTCTCTTTGGATTCCTGCAGATCCTGCAGGCTCTGATCATGGCTATCTTCCTCTCTCTTCCAGCCCTTCGAGCCCTGAGCAGTGACGACTGCCCATCCCAGATAAACAAGATAGTTCAAGTCATATTCAACAGAAGAGCTGCAGAACTACGCATACGTGCTGGCGCAGGAGAAGCATCGTCCCTACAAGACTTCCAGACACCATGGAAGATGAGACCTTCTGGAGACCAGCTGGAGCTCCAGGCACAGCTGATGCTGGGCACAGCTGAGCCTGTGGGAAGCTGCCCTAGCTCCTCC
>JAXCHO010000019.1:30000-32500 GCA_036630365.1 Acanthiza pusilla
TCCACTAGCCCAGGGTGCTCCAAGCCCTGTCCAGCCTGGCCTTGCACATTCCCAGGACTGGGGTAGCCAAGATTTCTCTGCATTGATGGGCACAGGAGGAAATTTCATTAGGAACTGAAGCGTTTCCTGTGCTCTGTGCAGGCACCCAGCAGGGCTTTGGGAGGCCGAGGCTGTGGGAAGAGGAGCTTTGCCCACTGCCTCAGGGGAAAAGCAGCAGAACAAACATTTGCAGTTTCCCATGGAGATGCCATGGCGGGAATGGGAATGGACTGTGGAGCAGGCATGGTGCCCAGCAGAGGGCTGAGCATCCAGAGGGTGCTGCCAGTGCATCCCTGCTGCCCAGGTTTGGGCTGAGCAGGCTGGTGACTGTGCCTGTGTTTGCTGCGCAGGATGAGGAAGCCAAGCCTGCCAAGGAGGAAGATGATGAGGTGTGGGAAGATGGAGACAGTGGCCACCAAAGGCTGGGGAAGGCACAGGTGCAGGTAGGAGACATTGCCTTCCAAGGAAAGGGACTTGTCTGTCCCGTTGGAATTCAGGGCATGAAGGCAGTGGAACAAAGGGTTGGAGTTCATTTTCTTCCTTGGGTTCTAATGTGCCTTATAAGACACTTGATGTGAAAAGCTTGTTATCCCTGACTGAATCTCTGAAAAACAGGGATTGAAGCTTTCTGAAGTGGCGCAAAGCTGCCTGCGTGTGTCCAAATGCAGCCTCCAATCCCTGCTGTTGTGTGCAGCTGGGATGAGAGCACAGCTGCTGTTACTTGCCAGCTCCCAAGTTGTGTAGCTCAGAGTGTGCAGCCGTGAAGGGCCAGGCTGTTTCAAAGAGCCTGAGGTAGCAGAGAGCTGGAGTCCTTTCCTAGCAGGGAACTTCACTTGGAAGCTGCATTCCAAACTTTGGTCCACATTGCTTTGATCTCCCACCTGGAGACGCCTAAAGAAGCAGAGGTAGGGTGTTCCTAACAAAAGAGCATCTGAATTCATTGGCAGTAGAGGGCTTCAAGTATGAGTGGAGGTGCCTCTAGGGCACTTCCAATTGCGTACTTGAAAAACGGAATTGAAATGGAGTATCCAAATCCTGACAAGTTTCTGTGAACTGCAAAGCCTCTGCAAGTGTTTTACAGCCAGGGAGGGAGACGAGAGAATGGAGTCTGTCCCCAAAAAGTGGCTGCTGGTTTGTTTGAGCAGGCATAGCAAGAATTGTGTATTCCCTGGGGCTGTCCTTACGGACAAAGGTTTCTCTAGCTACCCTGGGTTTATTCACTGTGTCTTCAAAATGACAGCAACTGATTTTATTGAAATGCCAGGGGTGCCAAATGCTTTCTCCAGGCAGAGCTCAGAGCCAGCCCTGTTTAGGGGAAGGGCTTTAATGCCAATTTTGCCAATGCCTCGAGGCAGCAGCACTGGAGCACTTGCAGCCAAACATGCCTGAGGCTCTGAGTGCTGGCAGGAGGCAAATGCAGGGATTGGACAGTAGGAGTTTGCACTGCTCCTGTAATGCCAGCCGTGGAGCTGTGCTTTAGAAATGGCAGGAGATGCTGCCTCACTGAAACCCCGTTGAAAGCTCAGCGTCCCTCCTGCTCCCCTGGAATTCCTCTAACTTCCATTCTTGCTCTTTCCCAATGACATGATGGTTCTTATTGTCAATTCTCACTGCATAGCCCTTTGCTCCCCAGAGGTGGTGATTTAGGAATGCCCCTGCGGTCTGTGAAGGTGCCTTTGGCTGCGGACACATTGCCAGTCGCTGTGCTGTCCCCAGCAAGTGAGGCAGGCCTGCAGTTAAAGCAGTGCATCTGAGGCTGCAGGGCTTAATGGGTGCCTCCACTGGCAGCTGCAGCCTTGTTCATCTGTGCCACCTATGGTGCTGAGCCCCTGTGGCCCAGCGCCAAGCTGCCCTCGGGGGCTGGGCTCAGGCTGCAGAGATCTAAAGGGCCTGGAGCTGCAGGCACAGTGGGGCTGGAAAGGGCCTGCCGAGGCCATGGCGGCAGTGCCCCAACATTGCTGCTCCTCCGACTTTCTGAGCTGCAGAAGCCAGGGAGTGGGTTGGGGTAATTAACTAGGGCTAGGGTTAGGGTTCCGCCTAGGGTTAGGGTTAGGAGATCTAAAGGGCCTGGAGCTGCAGGAATAGCGGGGCTGGAAAGGGCCTGCCAAGACGAACGCGGCAAGGCCCTAACATTGCTGCTCCCATCCCTTTGTGATCTGGACCCTCACAGCGGTGGCCACCTCAGCCCCAGCCACAAGCTGCCCTGTGGGTTAGGCCTCAGAGAACTGTGGAGTCTAGAGCTGTGGGGCACCGGCACTGGACAGGACATTGCAAGGGCATCCATCACGGCAGGCTGCTGCCAGAGACTGGATTTTGCATGGCTCTAAACATTGGGGAATGGCAGTGCCTGTGTGTGCTGGGAGGGGCCAGCTGGGCTCTGCTGAAGGTGAGGCCTTTAGCGCCTGCTGCACCCCCAGAGCTGCCCCAAGGCCTGGCTGAGCTGTCACTGCTGGACTCCTGG